>CM036998.1:378886683-378899183 GCA_020854095.1 Dasyurus viverrinus | reverse complement strand
ACAATAATCAAGACCTATAATGATTTAGTATTTGTTAAACCCCCAACTCCAGTTTTTGAAGTAATTCACTATTTGAAAAAAATTCTGGGAAAACTGGAAAGTAATATGTCAGAAATTCAGATATACCTACATCTTGCATCCTATACCAAAATAATTTTGTTTTCAGTAGTACTATTATGCACACTTACTTATGAAGGACTTATAATAAAAAATCCTATCCATACAGATTGTAAGATATATACCACTGCAAATTGCCCTACGCCTAATTTCTACCAAACTGCTCTCCAATGTTCCTCAAAAAATTTTTGTCAAATGGTGAGTTTTTACCAACAAAGCTTAAATCCTTGAATTTATCAAACTTTGTTACTAGTCATTTAATACTATGTATTGTATAAATAGTCTATTTTACCAATTCACTGTTGCATCTCTTAGTCCCAGATTGTTTTGATGATTGCTCCTTTATTATATTGGTGTTTTCATTGGTAATTTCAGTAGTTGTCCTCCATGACTTGGCATATATTCATCTCTAGTCTCTTGCTTTTTTTCTGACTTTATTTAAATCCCAACTAAAATCTTATGTTCTATGAAAAGCTTTTTCTAATTTTTCTTAATCCTAGTGCCTTCTGTTGACTATTTCTAATTTATTCTCTCTATATCTTTGTAACCTGTAATTCAGAATTAATTTACATGGATTATTTTTGTTGTTGTTGTTGCAGATGTATCACTCAGTATAGAAAAAAGCAGCTAGAGCAGATTGAAAGTAGTTTGATGTACAGTGGAGAGAGTCCTGAACTTGGAGTCAAGAAAACCTGAGTTGAAATCTCATCTCAGCTAATTATTATTTGTGTGACCCTAGGCAAGTTGGTTAACCATTGGCTGCGTCAGTTTATTCAATTGTACAATGTATAATAACACTTATCTCTCAAGGCTGCTGTTAGGATAAAATTGTATATTATTTTTAATGCATTTAGAATGGTACCTGTCTCATAATAAAAACATAATAAATGCTTATTCTTTCATCTTTTTTGCTTTCATGATGAATCAAGTTGGTGAGAACATAGAAGAAAAGAGATCCTGGTTAACTTATTCCAACTTCAAGAGTAGAGATAATGAAATTCCAAACTCTCTTCAAATCCCTGAAAGGACAGAAGGATTCTGGGGGAAAGCAGATAAGTAGAAAAGCTAGCATCTCACGCATATTCTTATTCCAAATTACTACACTAGAGATTTTCTATTATTTCCTCTGGGATAAACTGGGAAACTCTCATAGTTGAGTTGAAATATTTTGTTCCAATGAGAATCATCCAAAATATTCTTATCTGTATACTTTTTCTGATTTTTGTTTGCCATCAGCTTGAGAAAAGTGGATTTAATTACTATTCACTTTAAATGTTCTTTGTGGAGTAGGCAGCATTTAGTATTACTGGTGTGAAACTTTGTATATATGCGTTATGCACTAATGGACAGCTATCAGAAGCTCAGAAGCTTTGAACTTAAAAATTTCCCCAAGTCTAATAATATTTAAAGGAGACAAGGCAGATGGGTATGATTTTAGCTTGGTACACCAACTCCCTGAGGAGATCAAAGTGGTCAACCTCTGGCACCAGCCTTCTACTTCTTCTCTTGGAAGTCTTCCTTGGAGAGGGTTAAGTGGGAAAGATTTTAGAGGTATCCATTCATGGTTCATTGCAAGCCACATCTAGGCAGATTCATGTAGACATGCATAACCTATATGGACAATATACTTAATATTATTTACTTTTTCTTTATATATATATTTATTTGTGTATCTCCAACTGGATTTGAACTCTTTGAGAAAAGCTATCTGAATTTTATTTGTTTATTGTGTTTTATTTTACCTTTCTTTTTTATCTCCAGTGCTTATTAGAGAACTGTCATGAGGTGATTAATGTTTTTTTTTTTTACTTGACTCAACTCTATAAATTGAGATGGTATTCTGATTTATCCTCCATATTTAACCATGCTCATTAATAGTTGAGTGAAATGTGTGTTGCACTTTAATGTTTTTAAAGCATTTTATTTAATTATTTCATTGGGTTTTTACCCAAATCTTGAAAAGTATTATTATTTTCCCAATTTTAGTCTGAATCAGAGCTTAATCCTAGGTCATACTGATTCAAAGTTTAGCATTTTACTTTCAATACCATCCTTTCATTACCAGATAGATCTCTTGTCTTGGCATTGGTGGATGAAAAGCAATGTTTTATCTTCTATTTAATAGCCCGTTCAGATACTTAAAAAAATATTTTTCTTGAAGCTGTGGATTTGGGGCTGGAAGTGAACAAGGAGGAGAGTGGTATACAGCATTATTGCAAAGAATGTGATAACCCATACAAAACACTAATACATTATTTTGCTTGTATTAAATCTAAATATACAGCAGTATGATATATAATGTTTGTGTGTTTGTATGTGTTTTGTTCATCAGGATGACTTCCTATACATAAATTTTCTTCTCTTCTCCCTCTCCCTTATTGCCTTGAAGATACAGTGTCTCATTACATGTGCACTGGGAGTAGAAAAAGTATCTTCCTGTCAAGGTTAAGGAGGGCTGAGTTCTCACCCCTTATCTTGGTGAAACAGCCAAGAAGAGTTTCTGCATCAGTGGCTGAGAAAGTTTTGTTCTGACCTTCCCCTCAGGGGGAAAAAAAACCAGAAAAGAGCCAGGTCTTTTGCTTATGCTGGCAGAGAAGTTTTGCTCTGGGCCTCCCCAGGGCAAAATGGTCAGGAAAGAAAGTTATTTTTTTCTTTCTCCGTCCATCTATTCCCAACCCTTATGCAATAGAAGAGTAATGAGCATAGAGAATAGATAGAGAAGCTAAAAATCTGCATGGAGATTGTAACTAGAAATCACATACAGAAAGATAAATTGCAGAACAAATAAGTAATGGATAAAGGTAATTTTGGACTTAACCCTTTTCTATATAAGTCAAACTTAGAAATCAAGAAACCGTCTTCACTATCAAATGAATGAGTTTGGACATGCTAGAGTTTCAAATTACCTAAAAGAGGAAGTAAGAAACATTAAATTTATTTAGTTATGAAACTATTACTGCTTTCATTATTTTATTATTCATTTTTTTACCCCTTTAAATGTCTAGTGTTTCAATGCTATACTTTATCTGGGTTTGCTACTATGATGAACACCTAGACCCAAAAATTCACATTTCTAAGACTAAATGAAAGTAAATGAGAAAAAATATTCTAAGTATTATTAAAAGTCACCACACTTTAAATGTGAGTTTATGTAGGTCCAGGGAAGGAAGACCCATGGGCTACAATATAAAGGTTTATTCAGAATCCATATTGATCTTTTGGGGTCAAAGTAAGAGAATTTGAACTTGCATTACAAGATTAGTTTGTTTGTCGTGATTTGTTGAAAAAGCTGGAACTAAATGATGTTTTCAACGTCTTGTCTAACAAAGCAATAGCATTTCTTTCTGTACATGCTCTGCTAGCACCTCAAACAAACTTGATTCTAGGAAGTATTTCATTAGAGTTGAGTAGATACCACAACTATTTGTTTGAAATGTGTTTAATTGTGACTACAAATTTTCCCCATAGTGTTAGGCTGATTCAGATGACCATGCAACCAATATAGGGCCTTCCCGAGTAGCAGAAACCATACCAAACTATTCAGAACCCATCTGATTGATTTAAAAAACATAAATTAAGCTTTTGGACACAGGGACTAATTAGAAATTTCCAACAAATAAAAAAATGGGCAAGCAAATAAAGAAACAAATAGTTAAATGAACAAACAAATAAATGAATGAATGAATGGATATATAAATAAACAAATACATAAATAAAATCTTCACTTGCAATCTCTTCATATGTATGTCACTAAAGCCCAAGTAAAAGTCATACTATATCATAATGGCCTTATTTCAGGTTTATTGATCATTTCACATCCCTCAAATTAGGGCCAGCAAATTTGGGTTCAGAGGAAGAACATGGGAACTTGTTAAAGGACAGGTCAATTTCCCGAGAGCCTCCACAGCTGTGGATCATAACATCTGAAGGGGCTGCAAGGCAGCCTTTGCTGACACAGGTGTTGTGGACTAAGAATGAGACAAATTGGAGGCAGAGGGAACAGAAGAGAGGTCAGACAACACAATGGCCTCTCAATCAGAAAGGTCAAAGAACAGCAACTGCCTCTCAATTTCCTTGTATCATCCTCTCACAAGAGGAGATCCATTCTAGGTTGGATCTTTAGCAGCCACTGTCAGGTGGCTCCCGTGTATTTCAGCAACTCTCCCATGTGCTCCAACAGAAACTGAACCAAAGAATGATTCCAAAGAGTCTAAGGTATATTTTACTACAACTGTGGATGAGATGAGTATATGAATAAATGAACACTTTTTAAAAGGCATTTATTCAGTATTTACTATATGCCAAACACTGTGGTGCTAAGAACATGTTTGCTAGATGTAGATGAAAAAAGAATTTAGCTTCAGTGTTCCAATAGATGAACTCTACATAGTTAGTCTTGGAAAACTGAGACACAACAAATTCAAAGTCAAATCTTGAACCTTCAAGAACAAAATAACCAACCTAACAATCTTTCTACTTGGATTTGTAGTATCACATATAGCACTAAGAGTGAGGATAAAAACTATATTCTTCTCCATTAAACAATTGATTACAAATGAATAGGATCATAGAATTAGAATCGGTAGTGATTGAAGAGTCTATCTAATCCAATACCCTCATTTTGCAGACAAAGAAAATGAGATCCTAGGAGATAAAGTGACTTTTCCAAAGTCATATAAGTGGTAAATGGAAGAATTGAGATTTGAACTCAGGTTCTCTGACTTTAAACCTATTGTATTTTCTACTGTATTGTGCTATGCCATTTTCATTCTGCCCACATTCCATTTATTTTATGAGGAACATTTGTGGAATATATATGTTTAGCCTGCAAGGACAGAGTGAGAAGAATTACCCATGTTGGGATTATACTGTAATGAATTTGGAATTCACTAGAGAATTCTTGGATATCATTGAGAAGATAAGCTATGTTGCCCTGGCACATCCCAAGGTGGTGATATCACTGACATTTCACTGTTAATTGGGACCAAGTTCAGCCTAGTCAAGTTCTAACAAAGGACCATGGGGAGTAAGCTGGAGTTCAGTGCCTGAACAACATGACAAACCATGCTATCTGTGCTTACTTAAATAGAGAGAATGATGCTGGGAGAGAGTGTCATAGAAGTACTGAAGCTTTCAAATCAAGGGTGGCCATCTCCAGTCGTCTAGATCTATCTCTTTCTACTGGACCCAGATGGTTCTGGAGGGGAAAGTGAGGTAGGGCACCTTGCACGGCCCTCCCTCACTTAAATCCAACTCACTTGCATGTCATGGCATCATATCCCTGATGTCATGGTCCTCTTTAAGAACAGAGGACAAACAATAACAAAAACAGCGCCTAAAGAATGAGTCATCTAGAGAAAAAAACAGCATTAAGGCTGTTCTCCCTATGTGAGTGGGATATACAAAGACTACAATAAGAAAAGGATATAAGACTCAACAACACTGTAATTCATTCAGATATAGGAAACTTTAGGAACTAATTGAAAAATGTTGTTAGTAAATATTCTTTACTCATGGCATTAGCAATATAGAAGAGGACAAAGATTAGGAGGCATCTCCTTTGAATTAAGAATATCATGAACTATTTTCCTTACATTCAATGGGTTTCAGAATTAGAGTTACTGAATGGATATTGCCACTGAAGTTATGATTAAAACAGTATCAGTTCTACAGTTATTATTCAGTCTTTCAGTTGTGTCCAACTCTTCTTGACCCTGTGGAACAAATTTTTCATGGGCTTTTCTTGGCAAAGATATTGGAGCAGTTTTCCAGTTTCTTCTCCAGCAGATTAAAGAGAGGTTAAATGATTTGCCAAGAGCATACAGCTAGTAGCTTTTGTCTTTGGGCCCAGCACCCTATCCACTGAACTACCTTGGGACTTTCAGTTCTACAGAGCCCATCTGCAATATAAGAGTCACATATTCTCTCAAGAAAGAGTGCTAAGAATGCAGACTTGCTCATTACATAAGTATGTTAAAAATTTTTTTTGATGGTTGGTTCAGTGGCTATTATTGAATATATATTATTGAATATATATTTGAATATATTATATATTATGAATATATTATTGAATGTATGATAACTAGGAACTCTCTGATAAGACTGAAAAAAAAAAGCAGAAGCACAAAAGAAAAGGAAATACCCTGGACCCCCTAATATCTTTTGCACATCACTGGATCAAGAAATTATAATTAGAAGTTTAAAGTTTTCTGCCTCATACATGCAGCAATGTTGATTCTAGCAGTTGTAACTCTAAGCAGATCTTTTACGACACATTCTGATAAAAGTCTGGAGGAATTGCAAACCAATTTTTTAATCATGACAACAATGACCACCAAAAACTAATTTAATTTGCCATTAACAAATAAGTGAGAATTGTTATCTCATACAAAGCTAAGTTCTTGGCATTTTATTGAGCTGTCACTGATAAGTTCTTTGGCTATGTGTATAGTGATTGATTCTAAGTATATATAGAAAGTAACCCACTGATTTATATCCTGACAAACAACATCTTGGATGCTGCCAACAAGCATGGTAAGTAGTGTTGTATTCTTTTAAGTTAATCAGGAATTATCGGTCAGAAAATCAATTGAAAGCAGACATCACATTACATTGACCCTTGGTCAATCTGAAAGTTTGGGATCAGGGAAAAGAAATCAATTTTCAGCACACAGTAAACTTGACTGCTAACAAAGGAAATTACAGATGAAAATTAGAACTGAGAGTGTCTCATCAGTGACAGTAAATCTAAAATTGGATCCATCTTCCCTGCCCAGATTATCGGTGATTATAAGTAAGAAACACAAGTGTAGGATGATGATCCATAAGAACTGATGAATACAAGTAGAGAAAGGGTTGTAACCCTTGGAGATTCAAGCTTAGATTTCCAAATCTGTCAGAAGCTAAGATTCTACAGTGGAATTAAAGGATCATACCATTAGAGCTAAAAGAAATATAGAGAACAAAGCTCTCAATTATTTTATGGAAAAGGAAACCAAGGCCAAGAGATAATGGGTTACTTTTAGAAGGTTACAGCAATAGTAAGTATCTGAAGCAGGATCTGAATCCTAGTCTTCATGATAATCTAATTATTTATCTATATCATGCCAATTTTACAAACCCATACTTATATAAAAGTACCAGAAGGATGTTGATACTATCTAGGTATTCTCACTCTCTGGCTCTGGAAGCCTCTCATGATTCTGGATAATTGATCCAAGAGAAACCCAAGAAGTGGTGTGGAGAAGGTTTTCTTGGGCCAAGATGCCACCAGATGGATGGAAGTAGTGCTGTAACTGTCTTCAGTGGATTCAAAGAAAAACACTGCCAACTTGAACTGATTGCCTGGAAAAAGCTGCAGGGTGGCAACAGCAAGTTTATCTCTAGAAGAAACATCAAGTAAACATGTATTTATGTGCCCAACCTGGAATCCAAAAGACCTGAGTTCTATGTTGTTCCAGATGCTTATTCCTTATCTATAGAGTGGAGGTAATAATAGCATCTCTTTCACAAAATTGTTCTTTAGAGCCAAGTAAAATAAAATATGAAAAGCATTATCTAAACCTTAAATTATAAAATTTTGATTTTCATTATTTTTTAAGCTTTCATTATTGTTAGAAAGTAAAAAAGGAAAATCAACATTTTATGGTGACATCTTAAGATGACAGTCCATCTCTGCTGGTACATACCCAGGAAGCAGAAGGATCTTATAGCTGCCAAAGTCTTTTGGAAGAAGTTTTATACTAATTCTTTGCTAAGATCAATTTTGGTCAAAGTCAGGATTTTGAGAGTTAAACTACTCAAGTAGGTGTGAAACTTGCCAGGCCAAATAACTTTCAAGGAAATCCAATCTCAAATATTTTAATTATCCATTGCTGAACGTGCCATGGATCCTAATGCCTGATCAGAAATATTCAGGTGAATCACTATATGGCCAATTACGTGCATATTACATCATCAAAATGATGCTTCATAGTTTTACTCTGTATCTATTGAAACAAGGCTGTTTATTGCTTTGTGCTTTGGAGTCCCAGAAGTAAGAAGTGATATGGAAAATGAACTAAGACATTAGAAAAAGAAATTCTATGATCTACCTAGGGCCTAAAATTCAAAGAAAACACAAACAACATTATGTCACGCTAAAGAATTTTCATTTTTTAAAAATCGTATCTATTACTTGTGAATTAAAATATGATGCAAAATGATAAGGGAAAATGTGGTTTAAGAGCTTGTTGAAAAGTATCCTTTTATTCTCCTAGAAGTAGCAAAACTTCCCAAGATTGTCTCAAACCAAGGAGGCTTCAGTATAGAACTGAGAGAATGAAATATGGTTGAATTCATAAGATGTCTCTGTGATAGCTATGATAGAGGGGGGGAAAAGATGATAAAGTTATTTGTTTTGTTTTGTTTTAGGTCAGAATAAAATAAATACATAGGTAGGTGAATGAATTAAAGAATAGATAAATGAATGAATGAATGAAGCATAAAATCCCTAAGGCCACATATAGTATTATTTTGCAGTCACTACACAGGTAATTATTCTTAATTAGTTATTATTGATTTTTTTCTTAAGGTATGTTTTAACTTTAAGCATACTGAAATAACAAATGAATAGAAATCAAACCAGTTAAGAAAAAAAAGAGGTAGAATGCTTATCTAAGAACGTATTTTCTTTATCTGCCAGGGAATTATGTTTATAAATTCATAAATTAATATATATATTCCATGTTAAAGATATGGATGCATACATATACATGATATCAGCCTTAGAAATGAGTGTTTAGTAGTAATGAAAGGGTTAATTTAGGCCAAATACAAGAAAAATAAAAAGAACTGAAAACAAACACTGTCATACAGTACAATAGAATCAATTATAAGTGAATAAATAAGCGGTGTGTCCCTTGTGCAAAAATCTGTCATTTATAATCTAAATAAGTTTTCTCAACTAAAGATTACTTGCTTTAGGATCAAGCTTCAAGTTCACTTCCTAAGGGAAAGAGTTCAGAACTTGCCTAGTGTAGACTCTCCCAGGGATTTGAAAAAGCCAGCAGCAAAGAAAGAATTCAAATATGTGATATCTCCAGTGCATTGGAAACAATTTGGGACTTTAGGTTGGCCTAAGGACCAATATTCTAACAAAATATTAATCCTGAAAGATTTCAGGAATACTTGGACTAAGATTTGGTAATACTAGTCTATTCCCAAACAGAAGGCAATTCAGAAGAAAGGATCTGAAAACAACTGTGTATAGAAAAGTAGTGACTAAATTAATAATTTGGGTTTTTATGCAAGGTTTAGAATTGGGGAAAGTGAAAGCTGTTGAGGGGAAGAAGAGAAGAAGCAGAGGCATAGTCACTTTACCTTTCATATCAGAGCATGTCAGAGAATTCTATATATAATGTTCAAGTGTCATGTTTGAGAATACAAAACTTATCAGCTAGTATTTTTTGTCTCAGTTGCCCTTCCATATTTATCTACTATTCAATCTTTCTATCATATCTAGTGTGCAGTGTAAATCTTATGGCAGATAGGGAAGAAGATCATTTCATATATCTACCATCAAGAATAACAAAATGAAGAGGAGAAGGAGGGGAGAGAGAGGGAAGGAAAGAGAAAAATGAAAGAAGCAGCAATCTGTAGAGAAAATGACAAAGAGAATAGTTTTAAAGTCTTCAGATAGCCCTGAGTTGAGAAGCTTATATCTCTGTATGTATGTAGTCATATGCAAATATATATATGTAATATATATATGTATATATATATATATATGTACATATTTCCATCTGGTTCATGAATAGAAAAAACACCAATTTTCATGACCTTTTGGTTGTTCCTCTCTTTTTATTTTCCTCTTTCTTTCTATAGTTTTCTACTTTCTTTCCCCTTCTCCCCACCACAGACTCTTCTAATTATTTTATGAATTTGTCACTGATGTACATTTCTGAAATACTGTATTATGATAGTCAAACCTTTCTCTATCAGATCTTTACACCATTTAAAAAGTAATTATATGAACTCATATAGTTATTAGTTAGGTTCATTGAATTGACATTCCCATTATGAATCCATTTTTAATTACATTAGACAAATTTCATCAATATTTCTCATGCAACTGAAAGAATGTGTAATGATATCTATAGAGTGACATACACCAAATTAAATGAGAATTCTTCAACCTGTGTAATTATTTTCATTACAATGCTAGGAAACTGTAATGGTATTATTGTCTTACCATTCCTTAAGGAGATTTTTTTTTGGTCATGTTTACACTAGCCAAGTGAATCCAGAATGAAAGCAATTTGTAGATACAATTCTGTTGTGAAAAAACTTATAAGGGTCTGAATTTTTCAGATCCACTGCCCACCATGAGCTGATGGCCCAAATTTCCTTAGTACTTTTTTCTGCAGAAACTCAGATCCAAAATGCTATTTCAGTGTAATTGTTTCTTTTCTTCAAGTAAGGAGAAAGAAAAAAGTCACAAACTAACATCTTGATGTCACATGGAGACAAAAACTGGGGAAACAATGACAGGTTGTCTAAAGAGCAAGATGCTCTGGAGCAGGAACTATTATATGTCCTACATGAAGCAATTCAGAGGCATTGGCCTGGGTGGGTGGATTCCAATTTCTATTCTCTAGGGGTTGTTTGGATTGAAAGGAAAACACTATTTGAACCCAGGTTGGAGTGCTAAAGGACATAAAATAATAAATCTCTCCAGTTGTCAACACAGTGTGTGTAATTAGGGTACTGCAGCAACCCCACTAGCTTCCCTTTTCTCCTGAAGCACTGATGCATAAAGGATAACACAGCATGAGATAATCTTACTCAAGCTACATTTGAAAAGTATGACAATGATGGCATGGGGACGGCTACCTTATATGACGACCTAGGAGATGGAAAAAGTAGGTTGCCTGGATGAGGTATCTCACTGAAGAATGACAACAATTTTTATCAGGATCTCTGGAAATGATTTCTCCTCTGGCAGCATTACATGTTCTTGTGTGGGATCATATTTACTCAAGGGTTTGAATTTGGTCTTTCATATTTCTCCCTCACTTTTTCTTTAGGAAATTATTTACCAATGAAATTGTTCCTCTTAGCAAAACTCTCCCAATCTCACCTTCCCACTTCCACTTAACTCATACAATCATTATTAGATAGATAACCTATAAATAGAAGAAACACAGACAAATAGAAAGTGATAGTGGATACAATGCCAGGTTTACAAACAGGGCATCCTAAGTTAAAATCTGTATTAGACATTTACTAGTTGTGTGTCACTTAAGGCCTGTCTGCCTCAGTTTATTCATCTATAAACCAGGGTAATAATAGCACCTATTTTCCGGGACTGTTATGAGGATCAATTAGATTGTAATTATAACATACAGCACAGTATTTGGGACATAGGAAGCATCAAAATATTAATTTTGATAGTGATTAATAAATGGATTAAATATTATTAAACACTTACTTTGTGCCTCATATCTTGCTAAGCATTATAGACACAAAGGCTTTAACTTCAAGGAACTTACTTTATAAGGAAAGAAGGACAACTTGAAAGTAGAGATGAAGGTAGTGTAAGGAGAGAAAGGAAACCTAAAATGAGGGAAAGATAGCTGACATGGAAGTGAAGTATAAAGAAGCATCTTCAAAGGTAGACATATCTTCAAAGAAAAAGGGTTCCTCACAAAGTTACAAAAGTTTAGGGAATGAATCACTCCAAGATGAAGGTAAAGATAGACGATTCAGAGCAGCAAAGGAAGAAAGAAAGGAAGGAAAGGGGAAAGGGAAAAGGGAAATGAAAAAGGGAAAAGGGAAAAGAGAAAAAGGAAAAAAGAAAAAGGGGGAAAAGGAAAAAGGAAAGGAAGAAAAGGAGGGAGGGCTCAAGAGATAACGTTTTTCCCCAATGTTGCAAGGTGGTAAATAGCAATTGGATTTTACCCAAGTCCAATTAACTCCAAATCTAGTTCATTTTCCAATCCTCCCTTGATACCTCAATTCAACTTAATTATATGAACATTTATTTCATTGCATACCATGAACAAGGTATTGTGCTACCTATTGGAGATACTAAGACAAAAAAAAGAAAAAAGAAAAATTATATGCCATCTAGGAGTTTATATCTTATTAGCAGAAATGATATGCATATAAATAAGAAAATATAAGATGTTTGGGAGGGCAGGGTACATTAACAACTATCTTTTTATCCTCATTTTACGTTATTTTCCTTCCTGAAATCAATGGGTCCAGTCAAATTCATCTTCTTTCTTTTCCTCACACATGGCACTACACTTCCCATTCTGTGTCTTTTCTCTAGCCCTCCTTTATGTCTGGAATGCACTCTCTCCTCACCTTCATTTCATGGAAGCCTTAGTTCCATTAAT